>VSMD01136959.1:0-39643 GCA_008750895.1 Mirza zaza | reverse complement strand
TATATATATATTAGTTGGCCAATTAATTTTTTTCTATTTTTATAGTAGAGATGGGGTCTCGCTCAGGCTGGTTTTGAACTCCTGACCTTGAGCAATCCGCCCGCCTCGGCCTCCCAGAGTGCTAGGATTACAGGCGTGAGCCACCGCGCCCGGCCCTTGCCCGTTTTTTAATTGGGTTTATTTTTTGTTGAGTTTAGTTCTCTGTGTATTCTGGATAATAATTGCTTATCAGACACGCGATTGCAGATATTTTCTCCCATTTTGTGGGTCACCTTTTGTTTTGCTGATACTGTCTTTTTTGAGACAGTGTCTCCCTGTGTTGCTCTGGGTGTAGTGCAGTGGCATCCTCATAGCTCACTGCAACCTCCAACTCATGGGCCCAGGTGATCCTCCTGCCTCAGCCTCCCGATTAGCTGGGACTACAGGCATGTGCCACCATGTCCTGCTCATTTTTCTATTTTTTGTAGACATGGAGCCTCACTCTTGCTGTGTCTTGTCTTGAACTTCTGACCTCGAGGGATCCTCCTGCCTCAGCGTCCCAGAGTGTTGGGATTACAGGCGTGAACCATCATGTCTAGCCCTATGTTTTCTAATAACAGTTTTAGAATTTTAGGCCTTACATTTCTGTATTTGATTAATTTTGTGTTAATTTTTGTATATAAAGTGAGGTAAGGGTCCAATTTCTTTTTTTTCCGTGTGGATATCAGCACCACTTGTTGAAAAGATTGTTCTTTCCACACTGAATGGTCTTGGCATAGAAGTGCTATGCCCGTGTATGTGGGGTTTATTTCTAGGCTGTCTGTCCCTTTGTCCTGTGTGTCCGTTAGCTAGTGTGCCATGCTGGCTTGATTTTGCAGGAAGTGTGAGCTTGCTAGTTTTCTTGTTTCTCAAGATTATTTTGGCTATCTGGGGCACCTTGGGTTCCATATAAATTTTTAGAGTGGGTTTTTCTGTTTCTGCAAAATATTATTGGGATTTTGATAGAGATTGTACTGAATCTGCGATCACTTTGGGTGGTACTGCCATCGTAGCCATATTTAGTCTCCTATCCGGGCATTCCGTTATAGTTGTCTCCATGGTCCCTGTGTTAAGAGTATTACTGTGTCCACGTGTACTTCAAGTCCCAGTGTCTTCCCTGCTTGGATAATCTGAGGGACATTGGTGTTGGGGGTCTGGGGACTTCCCTTTACTCTGGGGGCTTCTCTCCCCATCTTCATTCATACTTGTATGTCACCCTCAGGCGGAGACACAGGAGCTTGTCACACTTGCTTTTGTGGCATGTCAGTCCAGCCTTCAGTCCACAGAAAGGATCACTTTCTGTGTTTCTAATATTTGTGTCTTTGCTTAGTTCTCTTATTTGGGGTCTGTTTTCCCTGGACTCTTGTGTTGGAGCTGAGGTGGGGGCTTACATCTTCTCAGCTGGGAAGCTGCTCTTCTGTTCTCTTCCCACTCTGCCTGATTCTGGGTTCATTTGCTCACATAAACCCACAAAAAACAATTTTGAGAAGCAGTTAGTGCCTTCCACATTTTTTATTTGGAATCTAGCATTTTTCATCCCAAGGTCAAATAGTGAAAAGGCAAATTTCTGGAATGTTGGAAGTGGATGTCACTTTAGACAGTGACCCAGAGGGTCTGGACAGCCTGGCGTTGCCCTGTGCCACCACCTGGGACATGTGGCCCTCACCACACCTGCTACTGCCACCCTTGCAGTTCCCTGTGCCAGCCACACTGGGCCTAAGAATGCAGTTCCTTCCTGTTTGGGTTGTTAACGTTGTTAGTACACACTCAAAGCAAGTACACAACTTGAAAACTCTTAACTGTAAGTGACATTTAAATATGTGGATGCATCTCTTAGTGAAATGGGCAAGTTAGCATTTCCATGGAGGAATATTATTATCATTATTTTTTAAAAATTAATAAATTAATTAATTTCAGACAGATTCTCGCTCTGCTGCCCGGGCTAGAGTGCCATGGCGTCAGCCTAGCTCACAGCAACCTCTAACTCCTGGTCTCAAGCGATCCTCCTGCCTCAGCCTCCTGAGTAGCTGGGACTACAGGCATGTGCCACCATGCCCAGCTAATTTTTTCTATATATTTTTAGTTGGCCAATTAATTTCTTTCTATTTTAGTAGAGACAGGGTTGTGCTCTTGCTCAGGCTGGTCTCAAACTCCTGACCTCGAACAATCCGCCCCACCTCGGCCTCCCAGAGTGCTAGGATTACAGGCGTGAGCCACCTCGGGCGGCCGGGTGAATATTATTTACTGTTAAAATGAGACAGATTCACCCTTAATTCTGCTTCTAGTTTTTGTTTTTATAGACATAAGTTCTGGAAAGTCATCACATACATAAGTAGACTGTATAAGCAGTTTCGTTGTAGCAGTGTACTCAATTTTTAAATTTCCTTCCAAGTTATATCAGAAATCCCAAACTCATGTTTGTAGCTGATCTCTAGCTTGATCCTCCTTAAATTTTGCCAGAAGCTAAAAATGGGCAGTCTCACGCCTGTAGAAAAGTTATTAGGTTATTAAATGATATGATATGTCCAGTAAGTTTGGCAGTTGATAATCTCTGACATTTCACTTTGACACTTCCTGTTTTATGTTTATTGTCAAGGTACATCCTCAGTCTTTCAAATGCACGTTTTGGCTTATAATTGTCTTTCAAAAAAATGTTTAGAGCAAATTTTGTGAAACCATGGATAAATGAAGTCAAAAGTTCGTGCTATTTTCTAGTATTAGTTCTGTCATGGAACCAATGCAGCGCAGACAGCTTGAAATACCAGCGAAGTGTCTGGGGAGGATGTGGCTGATGAACGCGTAGTACGTCGATGGTTTGAGAAGTTCTGTTCTGGTGATTTTAATCTTGGAAATGAGCCACGTGGGCCACCTGAGACCAAGCTGGATAATGATGAGCTGAAAGCTGTAGTGGAAGCGAAACCATCTAAACTTATGTGTGAATTAGCCCCAAGGTTTGATGTTACTATTCCAACAATATTGGACCATTTGAAACAAGTCAGCAAGGTAAAGCAGCTGGATAGATGGATTTCACGTGACTTAAACGAGCATCAGAAGAGAAATCGTCTCGAAGCTTGCCTTTCTTTGCTGTCATGACATAAAGGTGAACCGTTTCTACACTGTATTGTTACTTGTGGTGAAAAATGGATTCTTTTTGATAGTTGCAAGTGCTCGGCACAATGGTTGGATAAAAATGAAGTGCTGAAACACAGTTCAAAACCGAATGTTCACCAAAAAAAGCTACTGGTGTCTGTTTGGTGTCCAGCACTGGTATCCTACAGCTTCATGAAACCTGGTCAGTCAGTTACAGCGGATGTCCACTGCAACCAGTTGGATGAAATGATGAGGACGCTTGTGATTAAGCAGCCAAGACTGGTCAACAGAGACCGGCCGATCCTCTTGCAAGACAACACTCGACCACATGTTGCACAGACAACTCTGTTCAAACCACAGAAGCTGGACTTGGAAACTCTCTGTCGTCCACTGTATTCACCAGACCTTGCACCAACTGACTGCCACTTCTTCCAGGCTTTGGATCACTTTTTAAAGGAAAAGTATTCGATTCTCTCCAAACTCTGGAAAACGGCTTTAGTGAAAATCGTCATTCGCTCTCCAGGCTTCTTCACTGCTGGCATAAACAAGCTACTGTCAAAATGGCAAAACTGTGTCATTAGTTTAGGCACATACTTTGATTGATTGTACCGCTTCTTGTTTGAGATTTAATAAACTACACTTTTGATTTGAAATTGGACATGCCATATTTAGTGACCTAACAGAATAACGTGGCATTGCGAGTCTTTCACTGTCTCCATGTCTGATGTGTCTTCAAAGGTTTTGTCACCAAATCTTACTGTGTGTATTTCAGTTGTGCCTATGAATCTTTGAAGGTACCTCGTTTATTACATGTATTCAGAAAGGCTTGAGCAAATCTTCAGTATACTCTTGGCACTCCCATTTTGGTTTTTTTTTTTTTAAGATGAGATCTTGGCCGGGTGCTGTAGCTCACGCCTGTAATCCTAGCACTCTGGGAGGCTGAGGTGGGACGATCGCTCAAGGTCAGGAGTTTGAAACCAGCCTGAGCAAGAGTGAGACCTTGTCTCTACTAAAAATAGAAATATATTAATTGGCCAACTAAAAAATAGGCCAACTAAAAAATACATAGAAAAAATTAGCCGGGCATGGTGGCGCATGCCTATAGTCCCAGCTACTCAGGAGGCTGAGGCAGGAGGATCGCTTCAGCCCAGGAGATTGAGGTTGCTGTGAGCTAGGCTGACGCCACGGCACTCTAGCTCGGGCAACACAGTGACACTGTCTCAAAAAAAAAAAAGATGAGGTCTTGCTATGTTGCCCAGGCTGGTCTCAAGTGATCCTTATGCCTCAGCCTCTCGAGTAGCTGGGACTGTCGCCTGCGCCACTGTGCCTGGCTCTAAATTTTTAAAGTATTTTTCGGTTTGTTTGTTTTTTTGAGACAGAGTCTTACTTTGTTGCCCAGGCTAGAGTGAGTGCCGTGGCGTCAGCCTAGCTCACAGCAACCTCAGACTCCTGGGCTCAAGCGATCCTCCTGCCTCAGCCTCCCGAGTAGCTGGGACTATAGGCATGTGCCACCATGCCCGGCTAATTTTTTGTATATATATATTTTTTAGTTGGCCAATTAATTTCTTTCTTTCTATATTTAGTAGAGATGGGGTGTCGCTCAGGCTGGTTTCCAACTCCTGACCTCGAGCAATCCTCCCGCCTCGGCTTCCCAGAGTGCTAGGATTACAGGCGTGAGCCACCACGCCAGACCTTTAAAATGTTTTTATCAGAGCCTTGTTGCTTACAACCTGTGGGCTGTTCACATTTTCAGAAATTCTGACCCTGGAAAAGAAGGTGTCCTGTTTTATGAGGTCAGAATCTTTATAAGCTTATTGCCATAGCATTTCTTTGGATTTTTAATTGTCAGAAGATAGTTTTGTTGTGTTGCCTCATGAGATCATTAAATAACCCTGAGTATGTACATAAGCATGAAAAGAATCTGTGTTCCTGTTAAAATGCACAGAAGTGTGTGTGTTAGGGTTTGTGTAGTTTACTGCCCGTGAGTTACGCCTCAGTCCAAAATCAGCAGCCCCTGAGACAGACAGGCCCTGCCAGCCTGGGCTGCAGAGGAGCAGCCTTGTAGGGGGCTTTGGTCAGAGCCAGGGTGCGCCCAGCTTGTTTCTGCTGGAGCCCGCCCTGCGCCCCCTCTGTCATCGGTGGGCCATTGGGAGGTGGCCTCGTGGGCAGCTGTCTGGTCTCGAGCATGCAGACCTACTGGCCCTCGGTGGTGGGCAGGATGTGGACACCCTAGCGGTGGGTTCCACATTTGCATGGAAGCTCTTGGCACCTTCCTTGTCGGTCTGGATCCTGTGGGCCACTCTTGCAGAGCCCCTGACAGGGTTCCCAGTGTGGAGTTGGCCTCACAGTTGGTTCCCAGTCTGGTTGGTGTCCTCCAGGTCTGCACTCAAGCCATGTCCTGCCAAAGAGGTGGCGTGGGGTGTCCGCATGGTGTTGCAGAGATGCTGACGGTCCTGGTGGCCCCAGGCAGGCTCCACGTGCCCCTGAGGGCAGTGTGCGGGCTCCGCGTGCCCCTGAGGGCAGTGTGCGGGCTCCGCGTGCCCCTGAGGGCAGTGTGCGGGCTCCGCGTGCCCCTGAGGGCAGTGTGCGGGCTCCGCGTGCCCCTGAGGGCAGTGTGCGGGCTCCGCGTGCCCCTGCGGGCAGGGTCTCCTGCGGAACTCCCCCAGGAGCTGACAGCCCCTTGATTCAGAGCAAGTCTTGGGGAGAACCCGGAATTGTCAGGGCTGGCATTCTTGTTCATTGATTATTCTGTAAAACTTTTGATTTGCATTCTTTTAAAAATTTGATCTAAAAATCCCTTAATTTTTGTTCTGAAATTTTGAAATTTGGTGCAAAATGAGGAGTGACTCCTTTTTGCGTTTTGTGTCTTTGTTAAAATTTTGGTTTATGATCAAATTTGTGTTAATTTTCAGTGTCCTTGTGAGGCAAGGTGATGAATCATTTTTTGTTTCAGCAGGAAAGACAATAACAGTGACATGAAAGGTTTCTGGTTAGTCTTGAAGGGTTTTAAAATTGTCATCTTTTCCCCTCATGCAAATGTTTTTACCACTTTGAGTTTTGTAGTCCCCAAAAGGATGATGAGACTCACAGAGGCCTGTTGTCATTGTAGCGGGAGCAGCAGCTACTCGTCACAGTCTGCCCTCCCAGCTGCTTCTGCCTTGGGTTGTCTCTTTTCGTCTGGGAGGTAATGGGGAGGACCAGTGCCCACTACTCTGTCCCTCGGGAGGGTGAGCAGTGGTCTGGGATTCGATCACGTTGTAGCCGACGGAGCTCTTGTCAGACAGCGGAGGTCAGCTGTGCGGGCAGGACGACACAGAAAGAATTGGAACGTATTTAAAGCTGTGCTCAGCGTATTTTCTTCCTAGGTATTTATCTGATAAATGTGTTAGTGAATTAAATGCGGATGAAATCTTTAAATAATTGGAGATTGTGAACTTTGTTTCAGCAGTACCAGGGACAATAGAAATTACATGTCATGGCTCAGGGAGAAAAATAAAGTGAACACATGGTTTTATTAAAAGTAACACTATTATTTCTCGTTTCCGTGATGAAAACATTTTAATATACTGCTTCATAGCTAAACTCTGAGTTTTTCCATGTTTTAGATTAAATAGGATTGCGAATCAGGTGTCCATTCAGCGGAAGAAGCAGTTTGTGGAGCGAGCCCACAGCTACTGGTTGCTCAAAAGGCTGTCTAGGAATGGCGCCCCCCTGCTGCGGCGGCTCCAGTCCAGCCTGCAGTCCCAGAGAAACACGCAGCAGGTATGTGGTGCGGCCTCCACCAACCTCCCTGTCTCTTGCCCTCCTGACCCACTGACCGGGGGTGGCACCTCCAGGGAGAGGGTGCCTGGGGCCCTCGTCCTCTGCAGCCCCAGAACTGTAGGGTGGGTTCGTGTGGCCTGGCTGAGCACTGGGCTGTGCAGCCTCTGCTCTGTGCCTGCTGCCTGGGGCTGGGCCCCTCCTCGCTGTGCCCGGCACCGTGCCAGCTCTGGGGATGGAGGGGATGCCACTGCCACTTTGGGCGTTCGAGGTGGGGCCTCACGGGCGGGGTCTGTGTGTTGGGCCCAGGGTTTGGGTTTTGGAACTGCAAGGAGTGATTTATTTTGAGGGTCTTACCAGGAGGGCTGGTTGAGCCTTGAAACAGTGGGGAGGGAGGGGCCGCGAGAGCTGAGATGGACAAGGAGGAGCTGGAATCTTCCTTTTTAAAAGAGCAAACCCAAGCAAACTTACATTTTAGTAGTCAGTTTGGGTTTACAGAATCACCTGATAGTGTTAAACAGTTCTGAAAGAATAGATTCAGAAAGGAAAGAATTGGTTGCTATGAGATGTCTCAAAAATGAATTGAAAACAAAAGTGGGTCTTCTTCACACTGCCCCAGATGCTCTGCTGGCTGGTCTTTGTAGGGAGCGGCTGGTTTGACGGCCTCCCTCTCCCGTGGCCCACTGCGGGTGGCACCTCCAGGGGCTGGGGGGAGTCCCTTTTCACTGCAACCTTGGGCACAAAGCAGATTTGCTACACTGCCACAAAACGGTGACTCTTGTTCCGAGAGAAGCCCCAGCCTGCCGTGTTCACAGCTGGGTCCCACGTGGCTGCCGGGCCTTCCGTCTCGGAGGTGCTGCTGCGGAACCGGCACAGGTTCTGGTGCCCGCAGGGAGCTCGGTTAGGCACCTGGGGCCGCTGCTGTTCTCTGTGGGATTGCCGGGCCTGCTCTGGAGTAGCTGTGAGTGAGCTGCTCTCTGGATCCAGCAGGGTGCGGCTTGCGGGTCCCATTCTGCAGGTGGAGGCCCCATTTCCCATAGGGACCTTGGGGCAGTGGATTCCCAGCACCACACGTGTGTTTGGCCAGGGAGCGTTCTGGGGCCTCCCGGGAGCCCAGCCGTTAGGTCGCCCCTCCACTGTGTTCTGTCACGTCTGTGGGGGGATTTGACTCCCTGGGAGGCTGCTCAGGTTTGTAAGTCGGCCCCGCGGAGTACGAGGGCTTTATTTGAAAGTGCCTGGCACAGAGTAGAGGCTTAGTTATACTTGCTGGTTGTTGAATGAGTCAGCTACGCTTTCCATCCCGTGGTGCGAGACATCGGTCGCTGGTCATCTCTCTACCATCCCCTCACGCTGCAGCCCCCCAGGGGGCTCCGGCATGTGGGAAAAGGGGCTTTAAGACTGAAGTTCGGACACGGCTAGAGTGTGGGGGGAGGGGGCGTGGTGGCTGGGGGCTTCAGTTTTCACGCCAGTGCTGGGGAGTGGATGAGGGGCTGTGAAGAGAGGAACGGAGAGTCCAGACCTCGGGGCTCATCTGGGGCTGACGCCAGGGGACGAGCCACAAAAGGCAGAGTCTGTAAATGAAACGCTGCTGTGGCCCCACAAGGGCTTGTCTCTCTCACTGGAGAGATGAGGGCCGAGGTTCTCCGCAGCAGGGTTCGTGGGCAGCGGGGAGGGCTGCGAGGGCCTGGGCGCCGCGCTGGGGCCAGGGTGCAGCCTTCGAACCGGAGCAGGCCCGGCCCGAGGGCCTCGCAGTAGCCGGCTGCGGCCGCTGCAGAGGGGCTCGAGAGCAGGGCAGGCGGCAGCTCGCCTTGTAGGCCACGAGGGCCTCGTGAGGACGGGTGAGCCCAAGGCCCCGAAAGTGCCCCTGGGTCGGCAGGGGCGTCGGGAGGAGAGACCGCGCTTCCCCATCAGCCAGCAGGGGACTTTCGAGGCTTAGTGTGGTTTCATGTTTTTTGAGACTTTAGAAATACTTAATGTCAGCATCCGATCACCCGTGTGTCTGGGCGTCGCCCTCAGCCAGCCCTAGAGAGGACAGGCGAGGCCCTTGCGGCCCGCGGTGACGTGGGGAAGGCAGGCGAGGGACAGGAGCCTGGCGGGAGGTGAGCAGGCGCCACCCCCAGCAGCACTCTGTCCTGGCTGTGGGCAGGGTCCCGCAGGCCCTGTTGGGTGAGGGCAGGCTCCTTCCTCGGGCCCTCCTGCCGCTGCGCGTGGTGGGCACTGCGGATCTCCACGGGGAAGGGAGGAGCGTGAGGGGCGGCACGTAGCTCTGGGCGGGCGGCAATCGTCTGCCTTTAACGCGCAAGGTGGCGCCTCTCGGGTGCCCGCTCTCTTGGTCCTGCCTTCCTGTCCTGGAGGTGCGTCCCCAGCTCGCTCTCGGGGTGTCTGTCCCTGGAGCGGTTGGGGTGCTGCTGGGCGGCTTGCGTGGCCTCTGCCCATCCGCGCTGCTGCAGGTGCATGGGGCTCAGCAGAGGAGCCTGGTCCTGCTGCTGGGGCCTGGGGTGCTGGGCCTGCGTCCCTTGGCGTCATGCTCTTGGCAGTGTCCCAGGACCTGAGGGGATACCCGAGGGTGAGAGCCGTCACCCCGAGGGGCCTGTCCCTCCCACGCAGGGGCTTTTCATCTGACCGCGGGACTCTGGCCACCCCGTCCTGGCATTTCCTCCGTGTGCTCAGAGCAGAAACGCCGTGGCGCTTGGCGCTTGGTGCTTATTCCTGGCGTTGGGCAACCGCTTCTGCGCTTTCCCTTCTCGGAAACCACTTCACCTCCATCCTGCTTTAGGACTGTTCCAGAACTGGTCTTCACGTGGGAGTAACAAGCACTCAGGGCAGAGGAAGGACGTGGTGCTTCCGAGTGGATGAGGCTGCCTGTGCTGGGGTCCGTGTGTCACTGAGCCGCCACCTGTGGGAAAGGCGTGCGGGGCCCTCGCAGCAGGTCGGGGGCATCACATGTGCCCTGGCAAGGGGGCTTGTTGGTGTCGCCAGGTTTCTTCCACTTCCTACAGATTCCCAGGCCCGACATCTTCTGCTGGATGTGTTCAGAAGTGTCTATTTCAAACAGATGGACAAAGTGATTTTCACGTGTTCCAAGGGGATTTTTTTTTTTTTTAAAAGACAGGGTCTCTGTCCCCCAGGTTGGAGAGTAATGGCATCATCACAGCTCACTGCAGCTCACACTCCTGGGCTCAAGAGATCCTCTTGCCTTAGCCTCCCAAAGTGCTGGGACTACAGGTTTGAGCTACTGCACCCTGCCTGGGAATTTGGTTTTTAAATCCACCTTTTTATGTATTTACTGCTCTGTGTGTGGATGATACTACTGTTATCCCAGATTTCGTGTCTGAGTTCTCAGTAACGTTAAGATAAACTCGGGCATTTGTACTGTGGTGGATGCTGCAGTCCCCTGGCGTGGTGAAGCCCAATCTTGGGATGTGGGGGCGCAGGGCTTGGCTCCCCAGGCCCTTTTTAGCCCCTGTGCCTCCCACTCCACCGTCATCTGTGCTCCTCTCATTGCTGTGTGAGGCTTGGTGACAGTGACTCTGCTTTGGGACTCTCAGTCTTTCAAAGCACACCTGCAGCCTGGGCTCTAGACAGCTGCTGCGCCCTGGAGCAGGGGCCGGTGGGACCCCCCGGGGGCAGAGCAGTCTAGAGTGTGGAGGGTGTTCTGGAAACCCCTGGCAGCGGCTGGCCCAGGGCTGCAGATGGCCAGCGTGTTTCCCGAGTGGTTCCCGAGGTTGTGCTGCAGCAGTGGAGAGGGACGGCTGGGGCAGGAATGGTCCTGCATCATGGAGCAGGTTCCTCGACCCCCCCAGGCCCTGGGAGGTGCTGGGGCCGGGTGGGCCAAGGCAGGGCCGGGCTCCGTCCAGCAGCCTTGGCCGCCTTCTGCGCCGTGGCCCTTGCAGGACTAGGTTTTCTTTGTCGTGGAAGTGGCTGGTCGCGAGCTGCGGTGGTAGGGGTAGCGGCCGTGCTGTGGGGCACGCTGTCTGACCCTGTGGAAGGGGAAAGGTGCTGCCGATTGGGACAGCCACGTGCGCCGCTCAGAGGCAAGGGACTCTGGCCCGCCCACGCCGTCTGCCATGGTGGGCTCAGCCTCTGTGTCTTCCCTGCTGCTCACTCTAGCTGCTCACTGCATTGGGGTCCTGGAGGCCCATCCTCTCCATCTTTGCTCCTTGGAGTCAGGGCCCTGCCCCTGGCCCCGCCTTCCCACCCTCGCCCCGCCCCAGCAAGCCCCGCCTATCTGACCTGGCCCCGCCCAGGACAGCCCAGCCCTCCTAACCTGGCCTGGCCCTCCCTGCTTGCAGAGTCTCCTGCTCTGGAGGGGGAAGCCTGTGCCCTGGGGCCAGCTCCCTGCTTTCCTCTCCATCCCCTCTGCCAGGATGCTGTCCTGGGGGATCTCTATTGAGGGGCAGGGCAGTCCATGTCCTCTCCAGGACAGGCCTGTGGGACCCCATGCTGTGATGCTCCAGCATGCACAGACTCCCGGGGTCTCATCGGTACAGGTATCTGAGGTCCTTTGTAGGGAGAGCTTCTCGGTTTGACTGAGGAAAGCTTTGCATTAATTTTCACAGAGAGAGAACGATGAGGAGATGCAAGCCGCCAAAGAGAAGCTCAAGTACTGGCAGCGGCTGCGGCACGACCTGGAGCGTGCCCGCCTGCTGATTGAGCTGCTGCGCAAGCGGGAGAAGCTCAAGCGCGAGCAGGTGAGGCCCTGGAGGGCACGGAGGCCTCTGCTGGTCTCTGGGACAAGGTAGAGATGCCCTGAGCAGCTCTTGGCAGAGCAGGTGTGCCCTCAGGCACCTGCAGTCCCGCTCGCTGCCCTCCATCTGCCTCGGTGACCCCATGGTAGTGCCTTGCTCAGGGCTAGGCCAGGATGGGATTGACCGTCCGTCCTGGGTTGCAAGGCCTTTGTGGGTCCGGTGTTGGCCTCTGCCTTGAGAGAAGCACAGGTGCCTGTGGGAGGCAGGGGCACTTGGACACGAGTTTCCGTGTGGCTGCAGAGCGGCCTGGTGCACTTCTCTACAGCGGGCTCTTCGTCTGTCCTCACAGGTGAAGGTGGAGCAGGTCGCCATGGAGCTGCGGCTGACCCCACTGACCGTGCTGCTGCGCTCGGTCCTGGACCAGCTGCAGGAGAAGGATCCCGCGAGGATATTTGCCCAGCCTGTGAGTCTGAAGGAGGTGAGTGTTCACGGCTGCCCAGCTGTCCCATCCCACGTGTGACAGTGTGGATTTGCGCTGCTGCTTGATTAGTAAATGTGTAACCAAGTAGAGTACGTTACTTCTGTTCTTAATTCTCATTTTTATTTAATAAATTTAGTTTTTGATTATAAAAGTGATACCTTTCATTGTAAAATACTGGAAGTGTGATGGGTTGGGGCTCCTCTCAGACAGGACCCTCAGCGTGTGGCGTCTGTCTGACCAGCACACCGCTACGAGCTTTTGGGGACGGAGCCCGAGTCAGGAGGGCCCCGGGAGGACTTGGGTTTCGTATCTGACTGGCTGCCTTGCTGCCTCTCGTTAGCTGTGGGGAACTAGTCTGTACCGTGTGTGTGAGCGTGCGCATGTGTGGCTCTCAAACAGGAGGGGTGGGTTGTTGGTTATGTGGAGTAATAAATGTAGTATAAGCTAAGTATCCTTTTTAGTTTGTAAATGATTATTTTTCCTCCCTAAAATTAGGTACCAGATTATTTGGATCACATTAAACATCCCATGGACTTTGCCACAATGAGGAAACGGTTAGAAGCTCAAGGGTATAAAAACCTCCATGAGTTTGAGGAGGATTTTGATCTCATTGTAGATAACTGCATGAAGTACAATGCCAGGGACACCGTGTTCTATAGAGCCGCGGTGAGGCTGCGTGATCAGGGAGGTGTTGTTCTGAGGCAGGCCCGGCGCGAGGTGGACAGCATCGGCTTGGAAGAAGCCTCGGGGATGCACCTGCCCGAGCGGCCTGTCGTGGCCCCTCGGCGGCCTTTCTCCTGGGAAGACGGTAAGAACTGGGCGCCCAGTCCGAGGAGAGACGGGAGGCTGCTGCTCCTGCAGGACGGCTCTGTCCTGCTTTGTGCTGCCCGCTCTGCGTCGGCACAGTCCAGGAGAAAGGCACCAGCCACACGTGTGATTTTAAATGTTCTAGTAGCGTCACTGAAAAATTAAAAGAAACAGGTGAAATTTATATTAATAATGTATCTTATTTAACTCAGTACGTCCAAAGCATTGTGATGTCAACCTGAGAGCAAGATGAAAACCACCGAGGATGTACTTTGTTAGTGTTCCTCCTCTTTGCTCCCTGCCGTGTGTCTTGCTTGTGGCACGTCTCACTTCGGACCAGCCGAGGTTCATGTGCCTGCTTGAAAGACCGTGTGGCCAGTGGCTCCCCGTGGGGCAGCCCAGGTCTCGGTCGTACAGCCCAAGAAAGCAGTTTGGTTGGCCCAGAGTGGGCCTTGGTCCACTTGCAGCCAGAGGAGCTCTGGCCCTCTCCCCTTCTGGTTTGCACCAGCTGCGGAAGGGGCCTCAGCATGGGGTGTCCACAGCCCTCCCGAACCCCAGCCTGGGCCAGCGTCTCTGCTGCCGCGGCACACACGTGGCTGTCTGAACACCCGCCTCCTCCTGCAGACAGGCCCTCGCAAACCAGGGCCGCCTCTCACTGCGCCTTGCTTGTCAGGCTGGCGGTAGCATTCATCGAGTAGCGTGAACCGTCCAGATGGGTTGACAGAGCACCTCCAAGCAGGGTTTTCCTGAGTTTAAAGTGGTTTGCACAAGTCCTGGTGTGTCTGGTTCATTTATCCGAAGGTCCCATGTTCTTGTTTTCTTGGCCTGACCTTCCCTCGGATGAGCTGTGCTTGGGGGACGCCCCTCCCCGCCCTCCACTGCGCTGGGGGCCGTCACTCCCACTGCGTCTCCCTCAGGCAGCAGTTCCGGCCTCCTGTGCCCAGCACGCCGGGGCTGTCTCCCTCCAGAGCTCCAGCATCGAGGGCGTGCAGGATAGGTTTGTGCCCTTTTTTTTAAGGAATGGGAATATGTTTTTATTTTTTGCCTCTGATTTTAAGATTAACACTTGTTCTTGGAAAAACTTGGAAAACAAGCGCAAATGCAAAACCCACTGACAGCTCTCAGTGAACCGAGGCAGAGCTGTAGATCCTGTGTCTGTGCTCCCCGGCCAGTCAAATGAGAGCCGGCTTTTCTGAGAGTCGCTCAGGTCCTGAGAAGCGCAAGGCTGAGAGCCCCTCCCAGCGAGCCGTGGCCTGCAGGTGCCCACCCTCTGCTAGAGTGTCCTGCCCCCAGCAGCCCTGCCTGGCGTGGACCTCTTGTCAGCCGGCAGCTCTCAGAGGCCCACTGGCACCATGGCCGCTCCCAGGATGGCTGCTGGTTGCTGGCCCTTAAAAGTGGAAAGACCCCAAGTGCACCTCGCCTGGGCTCCGTGGGGAGTCCTGTGACCCCGAGCCCTGCTCCCAGCCCCTCCTCGGCTCCTGCCATGCTGTCTTTGAGCAGAAAGGACTTAGGGGCCACTGGGTGTTGACACCTTTCAGATAATGGATGGCAGATAAATTTCTGCACCCAGGTTTTTTGCAAAGGAGAAAATGAAGGATGAGAAGTACTGATTTATTTCTCTCTCAGTGTCTGGGCCAGTGGGCCAGCTTGTGTCTCGACGGGGCTGCTCCTCGGGGTGCCCGGCACCCCTGCCAGTGCCTGAGCCCTGGCGACGGCGCCCCGTGGTGCAGACAGAGGCTTCTGGGCTGCTTAGAAAACCCCAGACGTCAGGAGGCTTTTTTCTTTGGGGCTTCGAATGATGTGGATTCTGTTTGCATGAGTGCTTCCAAGGTGTCTGTGAAGTGCAGCTGGGCACGGTGGCTCACACCTGCAGGCCAGCACAAGAGCTGTGCGGCACTGCTGCGCTCTAGCCTGGGCCACAGAGCAAGTCCTGGTCTCTAAAAAATGTTTGATCTGTGAAGTTTGTTCAGAGTGATGTGGTGGGTTGGGTGCAAGTCTTGGACGATTGTGTCTTGGGTGTTAATATTTATTTCTCTGTGCCGGCTCGGCGCCTTGTTACTTCTTGAGAAAGGCAGGTGCTGTCAGTAGAACGTTTGTCTCTAGAGGAAGGTGAATTCGTTAATTTCTGGACAATCTTTATTTTCTCTCCTGCTTTTCTCTTACTCCGGTTTTGTCTTTAGGTAGCTCTAAAGAGTAGCCTCGGCTAGGTGCGGTCGCTCACGCCTATAATCCTAGCACTCTGGGAGGCAGAGGTGGGTGGATTGCTCAAGGTCAGGAGTTCAAAACCAGCCTGAGCAAGTGCGAGACCCTGTCTCTATTAAAAATAGAAAGAAATTAATTGGCTAACTAAAAATATATAGAAAAAGTTAGCCAGGCATGGTTGTGCATGCCTGTAGTCCCAGCTACTTGGGAGGCTGAAGCAGAAGGATCGCTTGAGCCCAGGAGTTTGAGGTTGCTGTGAGCTAGGCTGACGCAACGGCACTCACTCTAGCCTGGGCAACAGAGTGAGACTCTGTCTCAAAAAAAAAAAAAAAAAAGAGTAGCCTCTTTTCTTGGCCATCTTCTCTACTAATTTAAGGCTATTTGTGCTTTACAAATTTTAGTGTTTTATTGAAATTGCTAGGAACTTTGTAGTAAATATGCCTGAAATTCAGAATGATCTGTGAATTTTGCAGCCCAGTTTTAATAAAGCCACACAGTGATCTGCATCTGAAGACTTCAGCTAAGACGGCATTTGTGATGTGCAGACAGCCCAAGTTAACATGTTTGCAAATCTCCACGTGTTTGCAGAATCAGCGCAGGTCCATCTCGAGCTGTGCCGGGTTGGTGGAGCACATCTGTCTGGTGGTCTTTGTGTTGCACCCTCACTTGAGCAGTCAGGATGTGTTCACAGGAGGACTCGGTTGAGTCGTGTTTCAGGACAGGTTGCAGGTGTCACCTGGACGCTGCCCCTGCTGCAGTGACACTGTCTGCACGTGCCCCTCGCTGGCCTAGAAACTCTCCACAGGTGCATCCTGATGTCTCCCTGTAGCAGTGGCCCCGTCGTGGGTCAGAGCGAGGGGGAGGGCCTGTGTCTCCTGAGGGGCTGCCCTGGGGCCTCGGCCAAGGGCGATTCCAAAGGTGGGGCTAGTGAGGTATTCTCGCGTGCAGCGGGGATTTGATGACTGATGCTCCTGTCCTTTGGTTCAGTGGACAGGTTGCTGGACCCGGCCAACAGAGCCCACATGGGCCTGGAGGAGCAGCTGAGAGAGCTGCTGGACATGCTCGACCTCACCTGCGCCATGAAGTCCAGTGGCTCGCGGAGCAAGCGGGCAAAGCTGCTCAAAAAGGAAATTGCTCTTCTGCGAAACAAGCTGAGCCAGCAGCACAGCCAGCCCCCGGCGGGGTCAGGTACTGGAAGCTTTGAAGAGGACGGTGCTCCGTTGGGGCTGGACGCGGGCGAGGAAGGTAAGCCGCTGCTGCGCGAGGCCGCCGCCCTCCCTGCCGGCCAGGGCTGAGGCACAGACATGGGCGTCCCTGGGCTGGTTCCCCGTGTGTGCCGCGTGAGCCCATTGCTAGCTGTGTGAAGTTCACAGAGTCCCGCGGCTTGATAGTCCCCCAGGAACAGGCGGCACAGTGGGGATGCCTGTGCTGGGGTTTTTCAGTTAAATAGTTTGGGGCACAGAATAAAATTTTTTCTTTTAACTTGGGCCTGGAAAACTGTTTGAAAAGAATGACTTAGGTCTGACACTGTGTTAAAGAGTTAAAGTGCAGATGAGAGTAAGAAGTATTCTTGTTGTACTTTGTGAATTGAAGGAGAGCCATGTAGCTGTGCACTAGGTTACCTGCGGCAGCTTTGTGAAGGGCTGTTTACACTACTGTCATTTAACTGCTCTTCCCTGGCCTGTGGAGGGTGGGGGCTCTGCTGGGGCCTGCAGCTCTGGACAGCTGTCCCTGGGGGGTGGCTTGTTATAGTAACTGAAGACTGGGAATGGAGCTGGGCAGTAGGATGGTGGTAGAGACAGGAAACAAATAGGAGAAGAAACCATCTCCCACCGGGAAACCAGTGGGCAGCGCGGCCGTGAGCCCTGGGTGGTGAGCTCGTTCCCTGAGGAGTTGCCCATGTGTCGGCTGGGCTGGAGGGCACAGGTGGCAGCTCGTGTTTGTGAAAGGGACCTTGAGGTGAAAATTTGGAACTGAATTGAGCATGGAGAAGTCAGCAGAGTGATGCCCGCTTTGTTTTGCCTCTGGAGCCCCCGACCCCCGCCACAGCCAGCAGGCGGTTTGTCGCCTTCCCAACTCGCCCCGCATGGCCAAGAGCAGTGTTTAAACAGGACACACATGCAGTTGCTCTTTAACTTGGTTTTTTATAAAATCTTCCACCTCTGGTGGACATCTGTGTCCACATGCGCAGGTCTGCCTCGGTCCTTGCAGCGACACACGGCGTCCTGTCCAGAGGCGTCACAGGTGGCCAGTGCCTCGGGTCGGGCGTGACAGCCTCTGGTCCCTCTGACTCAGCACGATTTCCGCCTGTGACTTCTCCTTTTTGTCCCGTTGTGGCATTAGGCAACTAGAGCTAGAACCGTGGAGTTTTTCTTTCTCTTAGAAATTTACCTCCTGTGTATACAGCTAAGAATTCTTCTTGCACCCTTTTTTCACTCATTTATACCCATTTTTGTTTCAATTTTATGAGTCTTTTGTTTAGGTCACCTTAGCGTAAGATGCAGACTCTCGGCCTTCTCTTTTGGGTGACCTAAATTACAGTAGGGCCGGAGAGTAAGGCTTTGTTTTTCACTGTGGAACACCCTTGCTTCCTGCTCTCTGAAGAGCCTTTGTCACCAGCGCATGACCCCGCCTCTGCCTTTCTAGGGTCCTCGTGAGGTTTTTTCTGAGGAGCGTTTGCTTACAGGAACCTTTGGCAGTTAGGCCTATCCGGGGTCTGGTGCTGCCCCCTGGTCCAGGTGGCGTCTTCACCTGGTTCCCATGGTCTTTGCTCCCCCCCGAGCGTGGTCCTCCGACCCGTGGGCGTCGGTCAGGCGGACTCCACTGGTGTGCTGCTTGTCCTGCACAAGGGGCTGGGGAAGAGGTTTGTCCACAGTCACCGTCTTCAAGACAGCGGGTTCCGGAGAGCTGCCCCGACACCGCCCTGACCTCGTAGCTGCAGAGCAGCCATTACCTTTCGGTTGTTTCAGCGGCCGCCTCCCCCGGCCGTGGCTTCATGGGCTGCGGACCCTCGGTCGGGGCCTCCTGCCCCTGCGTGAGTGGGTTCCTCACACCCGCCCCATGGGCAGGAGCAGCTGGGACTCTGGGGGTAGCCCTGAGGTCATTTTAGAGAAAGCTTCTATAAAGTGAGATCTGAGGTAAAAGGAGACTGGGGCTGGCTTAGCACTGTGTTGACGATGACTTGAGGAGCAGGGGTGTCCTGGGCTGCGGGGCAGGGTGGAGAGAAGGCCAGCGGGCTGAAGGCCCTTCCGAGGGTGGGGGCAGCAGGGCCCCTTGGAGAAGGGCAGGGACAGCCACAGACACGTGGGTGAGTTGTACAGAAATGTCAACTCAAGATGCTCATTATGGGATAAAAACCAAGAATCAGACATGTAAAATATTTTTCAGCACGTTCTCCTAAGTGAGACAGCCCCTCTTTTTCTTAAGTATAACTACAATATCATCACACCTAAAAAAGTCATGATTCCTTAATATCCAATACAGAGTTTCACTTAAATTGTAATTTAATGATGCTCATGTAGCATCTGTGTTGTCGCGTTTGAAGCAGCATGAACAAGGATAGCTGTGGGAGCCTGGCCCCAGGCCCTGGTTTCTGAAGGAAGGAGATGTTCCCTGGGCTGCCACGTGGCAGTGGCCCCCTCTGTCCAGGGGACCCTAAGGCTGTGCTGTGGCCATGACTCCGTCTGCTGAGCTGTGGGCTCCTCGTGTCAGCCAGCCCTGCCCTGCTGATGCCTGGAGACTGAGCGCGTGCGGGTAAGGGCCGAGCTGAAGGGAGCTGTTGGCATGAGTTGCCGGAGTGCGTTTGCTGAGCTCTTGGTCCGCCCTGTGCTCGCGCTTTGGCTTCAGGTGGCTAATGGGGCCATAGTCTCGAAGGCAGGTGTCTGGGAGGAGAGTCTGCTCCGCGTGCTGGTGAGCGGGGCTTGCGTGTGGAGTCGCGGTGACGGGCCTCCCCCTTGACGAAGGCTCTGGAGTCCGCTGTAGACGAGAGCAGCTCCGTGGGGCACAGTTGTGTGCGCAGCAGAGCCTCATGTTGTGTATGAAAGGATTTTCTGTTTTTGCTCTTAAAATGTTCCGTGTGTGTGGCGTTGGCCCTTCAGAATTGCCAGGAAGGAGCTGCCAGGCAGGATGGCGGTAGGGCGGTGAGGTTGCTAGTTCTGTGCTGAAGGTGTCCCCGTACGCTGCGCTGTGGCTTTCCCAAGCCTTTGGTGGCTTTGCTGAGGAAGCGTTTGGTTGGTGTGGTGGCGGGCGGCCAGGCGTGGGAAATGCTGTGGAATTGTCCCGCACGCTGACCTGGGCCTTCCAGTGTTTGTAGAGTGGCTGGTTTGGATTAGGCACCTGTGTGTGAGACCGTTTTATGGGTAATCTTTTTGCTGTTTATAGTTGTGATAAATACCAATGAGTGGAATTCTAGGATACTGACTTTTATATTTGCAACTCGTGAGACTCTCTTATATTTGATTGTGACACAGATTGTTCTGGAAGTTAACTGAGCATCTCTCATATGCAGTTAATAAAACATGGCATGGCTAGCAGGCAGGGAGCTTCTTAAAGGAATTCTCATACCTGCACGTTAATATCCAAAATGATTCCGCTCAGGTGACAGGACTGGGCAGCCCGGGCTCTGCTGCGGTAGGTCTGGGGGTGCCGGGCTGCAGGGCACAGCCGCTGTGTTTTCTCATTTCCTGGTGAGGAGAGTAAGGCGCAGGGAGGCCCAGGCTGCTGGGGGTGGGTTTGCACCTGGACGAGTGGCCTCTGCCTTCGACCGCTGCCCTCCTGGGTGCTTCGGTCAGCCCTCGGAGCGTGTCCTGTGAGCCTCGTGCTGGGGCCAGCAGCCTGGTCTGCACGCGGAGCTGACTGGGGGGGACAGCTGGGGACAGGATGCGTGTGGCCCTGCGCAGTGGGGATGGGCGTGGAGCCCACGGGCCAGGGAAGGGTGGGGACAGGGCCGAGCCTGGGACAGGCGGACAGGCTGGCAAGGAGTGCGCTCGGCCGAGGCGGTGCGGGGCGCTCCTGGTTGGGCGGTAAGATCAGGCCGTCCCCGTGGCGCGGAGATGGTGGAGGGTCGGCGTGAGGCGTGTTAGCCGGCAGGAGGGGTGTGGGCCCTGGTGGAGGAGGCTTATGTGCGTGGCTGCCGTCCGGGAGGACCAGGAGGCGGGTCTGAGGTTCCCTAGCTTTGGAGAGGTGGGCGGGAGGTGGCGTGCGGAGGGCCTCGGGGCGCCCAGTGCGCGGCCGGGAGGAGGCTCCCTCAGGTTCCATCTTCCACTGCCCCGTGCTGCCAAGGTCAAGACCGAGGCTGGCGCCAGCCTCGCCCCACAGGCCACCGGGATCACAGCGAGCAGCTCAGCGCAAGGTCAGGGCGAGGAAGAGGAGGCAGGAAGTGAGTGAGGGCGAGGCCCTGTGGCTCCGGCCTGTGTTTCCAGTTACCTGCTGGCTCTGGAGACTGGAGGGAAATGCAGAAGCTCAGGTGACAGGGACGTAGCCGGTATTGACAGCTTAGATTCCACCCGGTCAGTGTCCCATGTGTTCTGTAAATCTGTCCTAGACCCGCTAGGGGATCTGAACGGGGTGGGAGGCGCTGACTAGGTTCAGTGTCCCCGCACAAGTGTCGTACTCTTAAGGTGGGTGGTTCTGCCTCTGGGCTGTCAGTTTTAGGTGCTAGATAAGCTTGTTTCCTCTCTCAAACTTTTTAATAAAAGGCATTTTTAAACAAAAGGCTTTTTGTTGAGGTGATACTTTCCCCGTTGGTATTCAAGTCCCTGTGAGGGCTGTGACAGCTTCGAGTGGCAGGCGGACACGGGCGCCCTGCAGCCCAGAGCCTGCCGGGCTGTGCCAGGGCAGAGCCGGCCACTCCGCACCGGGGTTCGCTTGCCCCGCCCCGCCTCGGGGAGGGCTTTTCGGTGTCATTCTTAAACTTTTGTCTAAGTTAATCCGGTGGCTCAGAGACACCAGCGAAGCCTGTAAGTGGTGTAGCGCTTCATTTTCAGAATGACTTTTTGGATTAAAATATTAACCATATGTATTTCAAACGGTTTTTGGAAAGTTTGCAGGCTTAATAAAAACTAAACCACTGATAACATATACTACTTAGGATTATTTAAATTGTTACTCTTGGTTTTACGTTACACTTCCTGTAGCTAAAATCAGTCCTGCCTGGAGAGAGACGTCAGCGGCTCATCCCAGTGTGGCAGAACCTCTCGCTGGGCCTCCCGGCCACGCCTGCTGCCCCCGGAGCGCCGCTCTCCGAACTCCCATTTCTGTGCTGGGGATTTTACAAAAGCCGTTTTAAAGAGACTAAAATAGTCTTCTTCCAAAGACTTTTTAGTTTTGAAGAGAGATTTAAAAGAAAAAGCTATTGTTAAAGTGTTCGGAGATGCGGCACAGAAGTCTGTGTGTTCTGAGATGAGTGGGAATTTTTTTACTGCTTTTCTAGAGAATCATTCACAACTGCTCACCACTCACGGTTTTTGGCATTGACTTAGCAAACCCGACCAGAGCTCAGGTTAATGTGTGTCTCCTTTTGTTCGGTGACCTGTGGTCCCGGGTAGAGCTCTGGAATGCCAGTGTAAGGCCCTTAGTTATGTGAAATACCTTTTCTTCCTCAAGGTAAGTGAATTGCTGATTGTAGAGACTGTCATGAACTTGAATGATGTGTTTAATATTGGCATATGTGAAATGATCTTTCACAGTTTTCGCAGACAGTGGCTGCACCGGGCCCCTGCGCCCAGGGTGCCAGGCCCACAGCCTTTGGCGCTAGGGAGGCGCACACAGTGTGGCCCGAGCCCCGCGGGGCCACTCCCTGCTTAGCAGACAGTTATTTGTGATGCTTTGTTTCCTTAATTGAATTAGTATTTTGGTGGACTTCACATTTATAGTAAGTTTTATAATAGATTTTATAATCTTCAGTTTTCAAAAATCACTTTATTTATAATTTTTTCAGGAGATAAATCTCCCCCTAAACTTGAACCATCAGATGCATTACCTCTTCCTTCAAACTCGGAGACTAATTCAGAACCACCAACCCTCAAACCAGTAGAACTCAACCCAGAGCAGAGTAAACTATTCAAAAGAGTCACATTTGATAATGAATCACATAGCACTTGCACTCAGAGCGCACTGGTAAGCGGACACCCTCCAGAGCCCACCCGCGCCAGTAGTGGCGATGTGCCGGCGGCGGCCTCCGCGGTGGCGGAGCCATCAAGCGATGTAAACAGACGCACTTCTGTTCTCTTCTGCAAACCGAAAAGTGTAAGCCCCCCAAAGTCTGCCACGAACACTGAAACCCAGCCAACTTCTCCTCAGCTAGGGACCAAAACCTTTTTGTCTGTAGTCCTTCCGAGGTTGGAGACTCTTCTGCAGCCAAGGAAAAGGTCGCGGAGCACATGTGGAGACTCCGAGGTGGAGGAGGAGTCCCCGGGAAAGCGCCTGGACAGAGGTAAATGTCACGGGCGGCTGGCCGAGAGCACCTTGCGCCGGTGCCGAGTCGCGTTCTCACCTCCAGGGAGCTGGGCGTGGAGCGTGCGAGGCGCCGAGCTTTGGTTTTGCAGCATTCTCTCAATTTCCAGAGAAGAACACAGTACAGTTTTTTCTTTGAAAAGCCCCGAATTGTAGGTCTGAGGCTGGTGCCCTCTCAGGGGTTGGAGGGGCATCGGCAACAAGTGGCTGCGTGGCCTCTTGGTGGGCTGCTGCAGAGCCGTGGTCGGGGCTGCTCTCTGCTGCTGCCCATCCTTCCTTTCCCCTGAGTGTTCTCAACACCACGCGAGACTCCGGGTGTGGTCTGCAGCCGGCCATCTTGACTCCGGCACATCCGGGTAAACCGGTGGCCGTGGGCCGCGGTGCCTGGCACTTGCTGGACCCTGGAGTTGAACCCGGACCTTCCTGAGGACAGCTCATCCTGGGCCTCTGAGAGGGTCTGTCTTTAGGCTAAATGCAGTACTTTGCAGTTGATTTACACGTTTTAATATTTCCTCACTTTTCTGTAGCTCTGTTAAGTGTGTATATGGTGAATTATCATCTACTGAAATAGCACTGGAACGTGGTTCTCAGCTTTTTTAACTTCAGTCTGTTTACGTAATTTACCAAGACATCCCTGTGTGTTGCGTCAGTAGCGTGGACAGTGTTTTCAGGGACCGCTGGGCTGGAAGAGCTCGGCCTGTGCTCTGGCAGCCTCCTTCCCTGACCCCTCGGGGAGCCATGGAGGAAGAACCGCTCATGAGGTTGTGGTGATCCCTGGGCGGTACCAGGTCCCGCCTCCAGCATCTCCTGTCTGGACCCTGTCTGTGGCATGCTTGTCCTTTTGTTCCATGTCCTGAGTCAGAGCTGGAGTCCTGCGTGTGTGTCTGTCAGACCTGGATAAGGGGAAGTGCTTTTTCTTCTGGCTGCGCCAGGGTGTGGGTGACGCCTCGCACAGTTCGGCCATGAGAGTGTGGCTGGGGGCCGCGCTGTCTCCTGCAGCAGTGAGTGGGCAGTGAGGCCGCGGGAGCCCCGCGCAGCTCTGCCCTGGATCTGCCTGTGGCATCCCCGACCCCGAGGGGGCAGACCCCGGCGTGGGTCCTCACGAGGCCACACATTTCCTGCCACGGCCAGCAAAGCGTGCCTTTTGTTGCCAAAGTCATTTCTCATAAATTTCATTTTAATTTGTATGAAAATTTTGCACATAAGTTAATTGTATAGAAATTTTTTACCCGTGAAAGTTTATTTTGATGCATTGATATTAAATTGGCATTTTAAAAATAATTTGATAAAACCTTTTTTTAGTTTCCAAGTAATAGGAGACAATTTAAGTGTTTCATAGGCTACAGATAAAGATAGACTGGACTGACTTGTCTCAGTACTTGGTAATTTCTCCTAACTATACTTTGGCAGGGCGTGGTGGCTCACACGTATAATCCTGGCACTTTGGGAGGTTGAGGCAGGAGGATCGCTTGAGTCCAGGAGTTTGAGACCAGCCTGGGCAACGTAGCAAGATCCCTTCTCTACAAAATAGAAAAACTAGCTGCGCGTGGTGGCGTGAGCCTGTGGTCTCAGCTACTCGGAAGGCTGAGGTGGGAGGATCTCTTGAGCCCAGGAGTTCAAGGCCGCAGTGAGCTGTGATGACACCACTGCACTCCAGCCCAGGTGACAGAGCGAAGAAAGAAAACAAAACTATACTTTTGCCTTTCTCAGCCAAATGTGGCGAAGACTCTTTCAGCTGGTTTTGAAAGCTCACTGAAAAGCCCCAGTGGGGGTGAGTAGAGTCGGCAGGCTGTGCTCTGGGTGCCCAGAGATGGTTCCGTGCTGGTCACAGTGCCCGGAGCCAGGCCCTGGTGGGCAGGATCTCTTGGTCTTGGGTGTCCATGTCACACAACACGGAGCTTGGGCCCACCACCAATTTCCTCTGGGTTTCGCGTCTGTTGGCCGCACCGTGCAGGTGCTGTGTGTCAAGGCCCTGCCGAGCAGCTGGTGTCAGAGGCAGTAGCCTCCCTCCCTGCTCTCTGGGGCCTCACTGGGTGGCTTTCCCCAGGTGGCCCCACTGGAGCCTTTGCCACCTGTGGGCTTCCAGCTCTCGGCATGGTTTTCCTGGCGTTTGGAGCCTCTCGGACTTGCCGGTCAGATGTCCCTTGCAGGAAGTGGCGTGTCCCCTCTGTTCCACTTTTCCACGCCTGAGTGGAGTATTCCGCAGGTTTTCAGTGGCAACCGTGAGTCTGAAAGCAGTCCTGCCACAGTCCTTTAATAAGCATGGTCCCCAGCGTGCGTTTCTTGAAGAGTATTTGTACCCTTTGACCCTGACTGAAATGGAGATTTCTGCTTTCTTATTCCAGAGTGGCAGTAGATTTCAGTGGCCGCATGGTGAACCCCTAAGCACACTCCTGGGCAGCCGAGAGCCTTAGCCCTAGGATCAGAGCCTCAGGAGCGCAAGGCATCCGCCGCTGCGTCTGCTCAGCCGGGCGGGCCGGGCGTGGTCTGTGCTGCCAGCTCCGTGCCGCCTGCACCCGCTCCCTCCCGCTGCACGCCTGCGATCTCTTGCTCCAACTTGCAGTTCTTCAGTCTGAAGACTTGCAGTACTTGGAAGCTTCTGACTTTTTTCCAAACACTCCTCCATGTGCTCTGAACTCGTAGGGCGTTCTCTGTGGACCGCAAGATCCCGTCTTAGCGTGGGGACAGATCCGCCCGCTCTGAGACTCTCCCCGTTCTGAGTTCTTGTGGACGTCACCTCGGAGCCATCCCCGGCTCATAGCTTCCTTCTTCTGTGACTGCCCGTTTATGTCCAGCAGTGACCGCCAGGCCAGCACTTACCCGTCCTTCCTCTCCTGAGACTCCGCTGCGAGGTTCTCGCGCGTGTGGTGGGCTTGAGCGAGCGGGAGGAGGCCGAGCTGCTTCTGACCTTCCGTCCAGACTGAGCGCCTTTTCAGTGTTTTCCGGGTTCCACTTTGCTAATGTGCCAGGTGGTTCTGCCTGGACCCTACTCACTTCACTGTCCCTTCCTCAGCTGGGCTGGAGCTGTGCCGAGCGGCCGTCGCGGCACGCAGAGGGCCTACTGTGCTTTGCATTCTCTTAATGCCCACGGATCTCATTGCGACCAGCGGCCCAGCCTCTAAACACCACAAGCACAGCCCTGGGAGAGGTCTGGGCCCCAGCCCACCCTCCGTAGGTCAGACCCTCCGTGGGCCGGCAGGACGTGTCAGCGCTCAGCCTCCCATGCATGGGTAGTTAGCGGCAGATGCAGAGGAGAGCCTGGTGCTGTGGCCCAGTAGCCCACGGTAGCGCCCCGACACCATCGGACCACGCTGAGTCCCTCCCCGAGCGTGCACAGAGCCGGCCTGTGCAGCCTGTGGTTCGTCACGGACGCATGGCACCGGGCGAAGATGTGGCAGGAGCGGCCTCTTCTTTGTGTCCTGCCTGATCTCCATCTCCCTCTGCCTCGCTTTCCGTTCCCTCCCGCAGTTGTTGAGCAGCGGTGCCGTCTGTCTCGCCGGCCACCCCACACGCCTGCTGTGGCCTCCTGAGAAGTCCTGCTTGGGCTGGGCGCCCTTCGCCGTGGGCGCGGGTGGGCATCTGGCCTGGGCCTTGGGCCTGTCACCAGCCGGTCTCAGCAAGAGCAGCGTGGTGTGGGGATCTCATCTATGATGTTTTTACTGAAAAGTTGAAAAACGTACCAGAAATGCTGTATTTTTGGCAGCGGTGAAACCGCATAACAGAGGATAACGGAGCCACCCGCCGCCTTCCGTGCTGTGTGCACTCGCTAACCACCGTGTGGACGCGTCTCGAGCGTCCCGTGAGCCCGTGAAGCCGGGGTGGCGGTGTGGGTACCGCAGCAGGGCAGGGGTCTCTCGTCCACACCACGTGGCTCAGCCCGCACTCGTCCCTGGCCTCGGGTGTCCTGGCGGCCGTTGGCCGTGGAGGTTGGGAGCCAGCTGGGCCGCCGCTGCCCAGGGCCTGGGCTCTCGCTGGAGGGGTCTCCGCATCCGCGTGGGTCGGGGGTGGGGCTGGGGAGGGCCCGAGAGCCTGCAGGCCCTGTGGGTGAGGGCTGTTCTGAGAAGGGGGTTCCCGGCCACAGGAGACTGGCGGGTCAGGAGGTCCTCTGCGGACCCCTACATGGGGCCGTGCAAAGCCCCGCGGGCTGGCGGGGAGCCTTGGCCGCCAGCTTCGTCAGAGGGGTGGGGGCTGGGCTGCTGCTCAGCGGGGCAGAGGAGGACATGCGGTTCCGCCTTTGCTCTTCTGCGTCCTAGGAGGTCGTCAAGGCCACTCGGGTGGGGCAGCGGCAAGGGCTCGACTCTCTGGGTGTGGGGTGGCAGCTCTTTCCCGAGAGCCTCTGCTCTCTCGTTTCATAGTCCATGACTTGACTTTGAGCATTTAAGAAAACTCCTCGTGCTGGAATAGGTGCTGAGTGCCCCTTCCTGCTCTCTGCGTGATTTAAAGGGCGGGGGCCTGTGTGAGCGCCTGCTGTTTGCAGATGCTCCGTGACAGGGAGGCTGTCTCCGTGCACCGCACGCTTGGGCTCCCTGTGCTGGGGCCACCCAGAGGCTGGTGTGGGACTCTAGAACCTTCTGGGCCAAGTGTCGTTTCAGGTGCTCCCAGGGGCACTGAGGGTGGGTCCCGGTGGGCTGTGCGGGCCTCAGTGCTTGGAGAATCCACTCCATGGGGCTCTGTCGTCCGCAGACAGCAGCCTCTTGGGACATGTCCAGGGCCCAGCCTGGCGTGGACACGTGTCCCCGAAGCAAAGGCCAGCCTGTTCCCTGTGTGTGCGTCCTTGGCTGGGTCCAGGGTGTGTCTGCACTGCCCGCCGCTTCCCGGGCGCTCGGCAACATTTTCTGGTGTATGTACATGTGACGTGTCACCCTTGGTGTTGTGTGTCCTCTAATTAAACGCTCAGGAGAATTCTGAGGGGCACTTGATGGTCGAGTCTCTTCTTCCTGCATTCCAGGCCTATCCCTGCAGGCGTCAGTGGAGGGACTGGGCCTCAGGTCGCCCTCTGGCTGCCCTGTTGCTGTGGGTTGGGGCTGGGCGTGTCGCAGGTGCGGCTTTGCCGTTCTGGGGCCACAGGCACCGCTGTGCTCAGGTGCGAGGGCCCCCGGCCGGCATCGCCAGGCAGGTTTGTGAAGGCCTGTGCTGGCCTCTCTCCCCAGCTGGCTGTAGCTCAGGCCCTGGACGTGGCACAGGTGGGGAGACCAGCTGATGACTCAGCCCCGTCCTGTCTGCTCCACCTGGAAGAGGCTCTGCGCCTGGGGCGTTGCGGGTAGGCGCTGCTGCGGCAGGGGCCTGGCCATGGGGTGCGGTCCAGCGGAATGTTGGGTTGTCACTTGAACCTGGCCTGTGGCTCGGTGTCCTTGTCCCCTGTGCTGTGAGCGAATGGCCTGGGTGCTGGCCGCCCTCCATGATGTCCTGGGGCTTCATCTCGTGGGTGGTGGTGGCCTCAAGGCTTGCCGGCTGGACACTGCCAGGGACAGTGGCCTTGCCCGTTCAGGACCCCCGAGACACGTCGGCAGGTCCCCGCTCGGGCCCGTGTCCTGCTCAGCAATGGCAGATGGCACTGGCTGGAAGTCCCTTCTCTCAGACCTGGGTCCTGGGCCCTGGGCTCTGTCCGCCCAGCAGGGTGGGCGGCCTCTGACTCCCTGGCTGGGAGGCAGCAGGGCCTCTGCTCCTCAGGTAGCCCTGAGGGCGGGGCGGTGCTGTCCACCTTCCTGAGACCCTCCGGGCTTGAGTTTGGGGGTCAGACCCTTGACCACCGTCGTCTCCTCTGCCAGGAGTGTTGGGGTGGATGGGAAGCCAGCTCACCTCTCACTGTCAGCTCCTCACGGGTTTTGGGGCCTGCTCTTAAATACTGTCCTGTAGATTCTTACGCGTGTCCAAATGCCGAAAATGACTATAACACCCCTGAATACCTGCAGTTACTACTTATAAATGTGAAATTAAGTTAAAATTAAAAACACTAAGCTTCTGGTAAATTAAAAACACTAAGTTCATGGTAAGTGTTAAGCCCAACAGAAACGGAGCGTTCTGTGCAGTGGGTTCACTTAAGGAAGCCTTGGGCTGGGTCTGCTGGGAGCAGCAAACTTGTCCTTCCCTGCATTTCTGTTCTGGGCTGTCACCAAGGCTGGCTCACCGCCGTTATCTGATAGCGAGTTGCGCTCACCGAGGATGAGAAAGTGCACAACACAGTCCAGCCGCTCTCTCAAAAAGATGTCTCCCAGCCGGGGGAGGGGGCGCTGCCTGCGCTGGGAGCTGCGGCCGTGCCGTGGCCATGCCTGACGGCACTGCTGCGCTCCAGCCGGGCAGCAGAAGAATTCTAAGGAAACGCTGTATTTGCAGATTTACACGTGTTCCTTTGGAAATAGATTTTTAAATTGAATTTTTTAGGATTAGGTAGGCGGGAAAGCCATCACTCCGAGAGGGTGCCAGGGTGGGCCCCTGGGGGAGACTCGCCACCCACTGTTGTTCTGACTCCTGCGGGGACCTTGGGGGGCCTTGGTGGGTATGTTTCTGTTTGCTGATGCACAGTCAGGCTTTTTCAGGAGAAAAATACTATGATTTGTCTCTATTAAAAAAGCTTTTCAAATATCGAGAGGATGTGGTTGTGTTCTGTTCAGCTGTTTAGGGCACTTGAAACGCCGCAAGCTCTGGCTGTGGGGGGGTGGGGCGCTGGGCACTGCGCAGGTGGTGCTGGGCGCAAGGTTCACCTGCAGTGCGAGGTTTGTGTCGACACCTGTCCCTTGGAACAAGGGTTTTATGTGTGTGTTTTTTTTTTTTAAACTTAATTTACTGCTGCTTGAAGCTCTGCTCGCGAGAATGTGTCTTTGTGTTGCTGGAAACCCACTCTGGCCCGGGGTTCTAGGGGGTCTTGGCCGGGGTGGACGCTGGCCTTGATCGCACACGCACGACAGGTCTGGTTGGCTTGCCCCATGCAGGACGCCCTGCGAGTTGCCTCCAGGGGCCCCACGTCAAGATCTGTACTTTTTAGGAAGAGCACCTTCAGACAGTGCTCAGTGAGCTGCGGCTCGAGCCTACTGTGGTTTGTTATCTTTGTTTCACTCAGCGCGTGACCCTGTGTCCACTGTCTTGCACGGACTCTGCTGGGTGCTGAGGGCGTGGGCGTGGAGAGTAAGACGCCGACTTGCCACGCACATGGGGTGCTCCTTGTCAGATGCTCCAAGTTTAAAGGAGAAAGTTGCGTGTGAAGCTGGGGTGAGTCGTGTTGGCGCAGCCGAGCTCAGGGCCTGCCTGCCTGTGTTCCAGGTCTCACCAACGGCTTTGGGGGCGCGCGGAGCGAGCAGGAGCCGGGCAGCGGCCCAGGGAGGAAAGCCGCGCCCCGACGTCGCTGTGCCTCCGAGTCCAGCATCTCCTCCAGCAACAGCCCGCTCTGCGGTCCTAGGTGGGCACCGCCTGCCGGCAGCCGGGAAGCTCCGCTCCCGTCTCAGTGCCCTCGTGAGCAGCGCTGGTCTGGGGTGTGCCTGAGCATGTATGTGCCCGTGTGCGTGTGTGTATGTCTGCCCACGTGTATACGTGTGTATGCGTGTGCCCGCGCATGTGCGCGCACTGCCCTTTACGGGCAGTGCACCATGTTACACAATAGTCTGATTTATAGTTTACTCAGAAGTAGGACAGAAGACTCCATGAAAGGTGAACATATGTCTATCTGGTTATGAAGATGAACTCTTACTCGTGCATTTATTTGGAGACGGGTCTCGCTCTGTGCCCCAGGCTGGGGTGCAGTGGTGCAGTCACAGCTCACTGCAGCCTTGAACTCCTGGGCTCAGGCGATCCTCCCGCCTCAGCCTCCCACCGTTCTGGGATCCCACCGTGCCTGGCCTATAGATACGATTTTAGAGTCTATAGTTAAAGTGACACTGGGTCCTCCTCTCACAGTCCTGCCTTTAGCAGAATGGCAGTGAGCACAGCTCCCGTGGCGGCTCCGTGTGCTGCGTGCGGAGGCAGGCTCGTTCCCCCAGACCCCGCACAGCAGGCCTGGCCCCGGCCCTGGGCTGTTAGGGTTGTTAGGCAGGACCTGTGTGGCCCCATGGGACGCAGCCTGGGGTGAGGGGAGGCCATCGGCAGGCAGGGCTTCCGAGCTCCTGATTCAAGCCTGTTGACTCCGCTTGGTTTTCCTCCCGAAGTTTTAGCGCGCCCAAGTGCGGGCGAGGCAAGCCTGCCCTCGTGCGCCGGCACACGCTGGAGGACCGGAGTGAGTTGATCTCCTGCATCGAGAACGGGAACTACGCCAAGGCGGCCCGGATCGCGGCTGGTGAGTCCCTCGGGCTTCCGTCTCCTGTTGTGTCCACACCCTTGGTTAATGTTTCCAGAACATTTCCAGCGCGCGGGGGCTGGGCTCCCGCAGTGGACTCCTGTCCAGGTGGCTCCAGGCCCGGGGCTGAGCCCCCACCACGCGAAGAGTGAAGGTCATGCTCTTCATGTGCCCCTTTCTGGGCCTGCCCCCCAGGGAGGGTTGGTGGCGTGTCTAGAGGAGTGGGTGCTCAGGTCCACCCAGCCATGGCCTGGCCGGGCTGCGTGCTGCAGGTGGAGTCCTGGGAGCAGTGCTGACTTCGTCCCGCGGCTGTTTGTGCCCTGTGACGCTCAGCTGTGCACGGTCCCTGCACAGCAGCGCCGTGGGGGCTCCCCGGGAATGTTTAGGTCACTTGTTGTTTGCAGCTGCAGGGTGGTGGGTCCCTGATTTCAGACCCCGGGAAGCGGGAGGGGACACACGGGGCTGGTGCTGGCTGGGCTGTTCCTGCCTGGGACTGGTCAGCCCTGGGGACTTCGGGGGTCCGGTCAGTGTGGCTCTCGCTGCGGAAGGCATCTGTGCCGTGAGGGGGGCCTCGGCAGAAACCCCAAGGTGGGGGCGGGGCAGCAGGAAGGCTGGTGTCGGGGGCGAGGCCAGGCCGAGGGGCCACAGCAGGGGCAGGCTGATGGATGAGTGTCGTGGAGGGAGCCTGTGGCTGCTGTGCGGGGCGGGGGGACCTTCTGTCACCAGCAACCAGTCTGGGCTTAGGGACCCCACAGATAGCTGTGGCTTCCAGGAGTGCCGTGGCCAGGCGCAGAGGGAGGGTGGGCTGAGAGCCGGGGCACAGGTGGGAACAGCTGATGGTGTCTCTGTGTGGGGAGCCAGGATTGCGGTTTTGAATTTGGGGTGTCAGTTTTATACTCAGTAGTGAGTTAGGAACGTGCTGGGAGCCAGGTCTATGCAGTGAGGGCTTCATGAGTGGGCGCTGTTGGGACCTGGAGCCAGAGGCCTTCCCGCTGGGGGGTCGTGAGGTTCTGCAGGTCAGTGAGAGGCGAGTGGGGCCCCTCGGGCTGCAGGGGGACCGAGGGGGTGCACAGGTCCTGGACCCCCACAAGAGGGGCATCAGGGCGGCTCCCTGGCTCCCAGGCCCTTGGGTGGTGGGCATGTGACTGTCATCCTGTTGGAGGAAGGCCCGGAGCCCCGTCCTGCTGCCGAGCGGGGCCTTGGGAGCACCTGGCCTCCACTGACCTCCTTTCTTCCTTCCACAGAGGTGGGTCAGAACAGCATGTGGATTTCCACCGACGTGGCCGCCTCTGTCCTGGAGCCCCTGAAGGTGGTGTGGGCCAAGTGCAGCGGCTACCCCTCCTACCCGGCCCTGGTGAGTGGCGCCTGGCCAGGGACCCCAGGGTGGCCCTACGCCTCGGGTCTGCAGATGCCCGCCCGCGGGCTGCGCTTGCCTGTGCAGTTGAGAGGGGTGGAGAGGGGTGGAGGGCGGTGGGGGCGCTTGGCGAGTGGCTCTGGGTGTGAGCGTGCAGGCGTGACCGGAGCATGTCCTTCACGGACAGATCATCGACCCCAAGATGCCACGTGTGCCTGGGCACCACAACGGCGTCACCATCCCAGCCCCGCCCCTGGACGTGCTGAAGATTGGAGAGCACATGCAGACCAAGTCCGACGAGAAGCTGTTCCTCGTCCTGTTTTTTGATAACAAGAGAAGTTGGTGAGTCGAGGCCGGGGTCTGTGTGCAGTCTGCAGGCCGGGCCGCGGCAGAGCCTCTCCACGAGCCGCGTCTGCGAGACCGCGGTCATGCTGCCTGCTGGTCCTCGCCCTGCTGCTTATCCCCGCTGCTCACCTCACGTGCGCGCAGCAGTCCTCAGGCCCTGCCTGGAGCGCCTGCCCGGTGTCACCTGGGGCCGCCTCTTCTCCACCCAGCCCTGCTCAGACCTCCACTGGGGCTGCTTTTGCCCAGAGCACGTGGGACCCCGATATGCCACAGTTCAGACCTCTGAGTGTGGGCACGCGTGACAGTCCGTGCTGCCTCTCCGTGGGGCCCTGGGTTGTGCTGTTCACAGGGCCTGCGGTCCCCAGAGCTGCCGCCCATAGGACTCGCCCTCTTTGCCTGAGGCACATGGGGCCTGGGGGGCTGGTGCCTTGTGGTTCCTTGTGGAGCTGGCTGCTCTCGGTGTGCCTGGAGCAGGGCTGGCGGTGTGGGGCCCGGCCTCCTGCCGTCTCTTCCCACCTGACACCGCCGGCCGCTTGGCAGCTGCTCCTCATCAGGCCCTGAGGGGCTCACACTGGCGTTGTCCGCAGAGGGCCTGTCGTAGGGTCCCCCCAGCGCCGTCCCTGGCCCTCTGTGGCATGCGTTCCTGTGTGCGTGCGTGTCAGTGCCTGTGCGCATGCGCTTGTGTGCGTGCGCGCCTGTTGCGTATGTGCCTGTGTGCGTGCGCATCCGTGCGTGTGCGCATGTGCCTGTGTGCGTGCACGCCTGTTGCATATGTGCCTGTGTGCGTGCGCGCGCGCCTGTTGCGTATGTGCCTGTGTGCGTCTGTGCGGTGATGACTCAGGACGCGCAGGTGCTGGGAGGTGTTTTGGAGGCAGAGGAGGAGGAGGGATGGACAGTGTCGTGCCGTACCCCAGCCCTGAGGGGTGCGGGGAGGGACCGTCCACCTCTATCTGTCCCCGTAGGAGTTTCGTGCGCCCCCCCCCCCCCCCCCACTTTGTGGGCTCCTCTAGGAGGGCGGAGCGTGTTGACCTTGATGCGCAAACAGTCTCACTTCCCGGTTTTTTCCCTTTAAAAAGGCAGTGGCTTCCCAAGTCCAAAATGGTCCCCCTGGGCATCGATGAGACGATAGACAAGCTGAAGATGATGGAGGGGAGGAACTCCAGCATCCGCAAGGCCGTGCGCGTGGCCTTCGACCGCGCCATGAACCACCTGAGCCGCGTCCACGGCGAGCCGGCCAGCGACCTCAGCGACATCGACTGACACGGCTGCAGGCGGTCCTGGGCCTGGGCCTGTCCATAGTGTGGATAGCTGTACATACCTGTATATTGTTCACCACTTAACTTATTCTGATTTTTAGGCGTAGTTCTTTAATTCTTTTTCCTGGGGGAGGGGCGGTTTTACTTCGGGTTTCCTGCGAGACCACCTCGTCTCGGCACTGTGCGGTGGGTGGCGTGTCCGGCGCGCGGTGTGGGCGCAGCCACAAGGGGGGTGCTGCTGTGTCACTTTCTTTGATTTGTAGCTTTTTTTAAAAAGACTTTTGAATGTTTAATAATTTTGTAAATCATACTCTTTACACAGAGTACCACTTATTTAATAAGACGGGATGTAAATTTACAATGACAAATGTGTATTTTAAGAAAGAAAATGACATTATTTTGATGGTACTTTGTGGAAGGAGCGGAGAGTGAGCCTGCGCCGTGTGCGTCACTCGCGAGTCACCAAAAACACCCGCCGTGCTGGGGGGCGGCGCCTCCTCCCGCCCGCGGCCCGCCGCCCAGACCCACGGCACGCCCCAGCGGGTTATTTATTGTAGAAAGTGTATTCATTTGCTTTATAATGAGAAATAAACTTGCAAAGGTCTATCGACATGCGTTTTCATACAGGTACCTGCAGGTGGGCGCGGGTGGGAGCGGGCATGCTGCGCCGCGTGCGGCCCTGGCCTGTGCGTACTTTGATTTTGTAACTTGTAACCTTCTGTTTACAATGAGGGGCTTTCTGTAACTTGTTTTAATTTAGAACACTTTGGTAGCAATAGAAACTTTGGATACATTTTTGTATGGTACATGTGATGTATATAGAATTAGTACTTTATTTTTATTTTTAAGAGGTAAAAGCATTATGTTAGGGGGGAAGAGTAGGGTGGGTTTCCAAATTTGCATTTTTTATATTAAAAATAAAGTCAAGATTTGGACGGTGTGGCCATTTCATTCCTACATCACCAGAAGGCCTGGGGAACGGGGCGCCTGACCGGTGACACATCTTCATCCTAGAAGTTGTCACGGGATGGCGGTATTTATTACTTCACCTGATCATATTTTTATTTTAAAGTTATAGTCACGCAAAAAATTTTAAATGTTTTTCTTTTAAGTCTGCATTGTTGTAATATCTCCATAGAAACCTACAAATAAAGTCTTCCTTTGGTAGTTTGGTGCTGTGTTTGGCAGACGCTTTCTGTGTCCCCGTCCCACCGCCCTCTCTCTCCACCCAGAAAGGCTGTGAGGCTGGGCTGCCTCAGGTTGGCTGACCTGGCCCTGGCCCCCCCGCCCCCCCGCAGGAAGGGAGCAGGGACAGGTGGAGCTTGGTGGGCCACAGGCGCTGGGGTGAGAGTCTCTGCTGCCGCTGAGCTCGGCTGGGGCAGGACGCGGTTCGCTGGGCGTGCTGTGGCGGAGGACTCTGCCTCCACCGACCGGCTCTGAGCAGACGGAGAGGTCACAGTTTGGAGCTGCTGCTGCCTGGTGTGAGCTTCGGCGGCTGCCTTTTGATTTCCTGTCCTGGGACAGGCTGCAGGGGTCAGAGTGGCTTGGTGGGGGGGCCTGGGGCTGCAGGTGAGTTCTCAGCGCCCCCCCCACCCCCACTGGTTCTGGGAGGGTCCCTGGGGCAGCTGGCCTGGGGTCTGGAGGCGGTTGTCCTGGCCGTCACCGGGCCCTTGGCCTCTGGCTTGAATTCCGCGCTGCCCCAGCCACCCCCCCCTCAGGTGCTGCTCTGGGGCTTCGGGAGTCTTGCCAGCCTGGCGCCCACTGGGGCTTCCCCGGAGGTGCTCAGGGTGGGGAGGGGAAGCTTCCTCGCCTGCCTCCTGCTCGGCACCGTCACCTGGCTGTGGTTCTGGCTGGCGCAGGAGTACCTGTGGGCGGATCCCAGGTGTCGAAACATCTGGTCTGCTACACAGGCCCTGCAGACACTTCTGCTCTGCTGGCTGGTGCAGCCGTGGGCTTTGTCCGCGCGGCGCTGGAGGACGTGGCGAGGCCCACGCAGGAGAAAGGGGCTGCTGCTCCCAGCCCCCGGGGCCGCCCCATCTGCCCGAGGGTCTCCGCGGTGTCACCTCCGCGGCTCCTGTGCCCTGTGAGCGCCTCCCGCGCAGCCTCCCTGGCGCCTGCGTCTCAGCCCCCTGCGCCGAGCTACTGCGTGTTCAGGCTTCCTCCGCCCCAGGGCTCAGACCTGTTTCCGGAAGTTTCTAAGCAGTTACCCGTCGGGGTTCTCTGCTGCCCCTTCACTCGTCAGCTACCACGATTCCCAGCTGGGGCCACACCCTGGTTGACAGCGTGCCAGTCCCAGGAGGCAGACCCTCAAACTCCAGTTTGGGGACGGTCACGACCTGCGGCACGAGCGCAGTGCGTGACGCCGGCCAGCGGGAAGCGGGGTGCTGCTGCTCGTGGCTCGAGGTGGCATCTCAAGCCTTCACCTGCCGTGACCCTGCGCCGGGAAGCAGGTGTCTCGGGAGCCCAGGCGGCCGGCGCGCTCGCCCACGTGGCAGCTGGCACCTTCCCGAGGGCACCTGGTGTCCTGATGGGAGGAAAACAGCGAGGCCACTTCTTCCACCTCCGCGAAGCTCAGTCGGCGATCTGAGAACCGCAGACGCCCGGCGGGGGGCCCCAAACGCGCCCCTTTCTTGTAGTTCCGGGCTCGGATCGCCCGGAATCACAACCGAACCACTGAAGCCTCTCACGCGAGAGCGAAGGCGTCTGTTAGCTGGGAAGGAGCAGGCCCGGGACCCTGGAGATGGGGTTGGCTCGGGCGCGCCAAAGACGACGGAAGCGGGAGCCGCCACCGGAGCCCGAGGAGGCGGCTCACGAAGCCTGCGCGACCTCGTCTTTGCAGGGCGCCCTTCCCCCGGGACCCGCCACACACGCCCGTCACTGCTAGGGACCCACCGCAAAGGCCGGGCTCCGCGTGCCCGTGGCGGGGGCGGGGCGCGGGGGCGGGGCGCGGCAGGTGCGCAGGGCGCGTGAGGAAGCAACCTGCATACACGCCGCGGAATTCGCGGTTTTGCCCACACGTGTTGCCAGAGATGGGGGCGCGCGTGGGGGGGGACTCCAGAGCTCCTGGACCGAGGAGGGTGGACGTGACGCTGGACCGGGCTGAGCTCGCTCACGCGGGCGGGTTCACGAGAGTCCGGACGTCGCTCGTGCAGCTGCTGAGACGCGGAGAGCTGGGGTGGTGGGATCGGCTGGCGTCAGGCTCGATGGTGTCCGTGTCTGGCGTTTATTGGCGCCAGAGCTGCCTGGTGTGACGTGGGCAGGGGACCTGACCGCACAGGGAGACGGGAGTGCCACCTGCCACCCACACCCCCAGCCCCAGCGCGCCCTACGAGGGCTCCAGAGAGCTCCCCGGAACATCGCCACCTGCAGGGAAACCTGCGCCTGAGAAGCACCTGGTGGGTCCTCCCTGCGGCCGGGGGTGACCACGAGGAAAGGCCCCGTCTTGAGGCTCTTGGGCTCCCAGGTCCGGGTGCATCTGGCAGGTGGCACGTCCGCCGCGAAGGGCCCACGGAGGCCTGCGCAGTGACCAGCCAGCCACGGTGCCCCAGATGAGAGAGACGGCAACTTTCCTGTTGTCACACGACCTGCACAGCGGGGATGCCCACGTCCGGAGCGCGGAGTGGCCCCGGCCAGCGTGCGGACAGGGCGCCCAGGTCGGAAGGCCCCTGCGTTACTGCTAGGGACGGTCGAACCTTGCCCCACGCCTCCCCAGAGGGACCTGCGGTGGCTGAGCACCGGGGAAGAGGAAGTGCCAGTGTCTGAGCAGTTGCCGGCTGCAAACTGGAGCTTGGATCCGGGGACCCGGGTGCCCCCAGGGGCTGCCAGCCCAGGTCGGGGCTTGGGGCAGTCGAGGGTGGAGCCCCAGCCCAGGCCCGTTTCTCGGCAGGCAGAGTCCGCCCTAAAGGTCAGAGGACGGGTCTCCACCAGCTCCTACCTGGGGATGGGAGGCAGCAAGTTGGGAAGACGGACGAGGACGTCCGGGCGGAGTTAGGGATGGAGCTCTTGGGTGGGGACGGCCATGAACCGCACAGGATGCAGTTTGCAGTCAGGCAGGCAGAGCGGTGCATGGCTGGGTGCCCAGACACCTCCACATGGCCAGGGGGCCCCGAGCCCAGTGTCGGTGGCAGCCAGGTGGAGGTTGTGCCTAGGGCTGGTGGCAGGACCGCCCCCCCCCCCCCCCCCCCCCCCCCCCCCCCCCCCCCCCCCCCCCCCCCCCCGCCCCAAGCGCCCACCTGCCCACTGCGGGGACCTGCTGGTGCCGGCTGACTGAGCTTTTCCGTCCTGTTGTCTGGGCAGCGCACTGTGCCGGCCTGTCCCGCGTTCCGCAGGCCCCACCTGGAGGGCAGACCTGAGAGGGCAGACAGGTGGGGGGTGAGTGCGAGAAGCAGGCCTGGCAGGCGAGTCCTGGCGCAGGGTGGTGGCAGTGGTGTGCTCTCGCCTTCCGTGGGGCGTACCTGGGCCAGCACAGACCTGAGCTCACGTCCCCGGACCCCGCTTTCCTGCCACCCTCGACTTTGCCCTGGGCTGGGCCCGGCGTCCAGAGCTGAGGGATGGAGGGGACGTCGCTCCGCCTGGGCCCCCGGGCAGCCCCGGCCTCAGCTCCTCTGGGGTCCCAGGGCTGCAGTGGAGTCCCCTGTCCACACCTCCCTCCCTGTCCAGGGGCCCCCGAGTCTCCCTCCCTCCTGGCGCTCCCAGCGGGCTGACCCCATCCTCTACCCGGAGGAAGCTGGCGCTCGCTCGGAGGCAGCCGGTGGAATCCAGGGATGTCTGCAGGTGTCTGCCGCAAGTGTCAGCTTCCGGAAACAGCCTCCTCTGCGGGGCTGGGACAGCAGCTCCCTGGGCGACCCTGTTTGGGTCACGGCCCAGGCCCAGAGCCCACACACCGGGGTTGCCGTTTGGGGGCTTGAGTGACGGTGACGCCAGGGCTCAGCCTGGGATCCCCTCCGGAGGCTGCCACCCGGCCGCACCTCGGCAGCTTTACAAACGTGTCACTCCAACCCAAGCAAGCCTGACGCACGGCACGGCCACACTGGGTTACCGCTGCGTTACGAGGCCCGGCGTGGGCGCGATCTCACTGTCGTTTCTGCCAGTTTACACGGGAGACTTGTATTTAAAGATAAGCGCTTTGGTGTCCTGGAGGGAAATTTTATTGGCTCTTAAAAAGTGATATACGCCAAGATATTGAAAATTAAAAATTCATCAGTGTTCTGGGACTTTGAGGCTGGTGGAGATTCCAGCTGTGATTTATTGAGGTTGGGGCCGGGCCCAGCCCTGCATCCGTCCTGCAGGTCTGGGGACAGAGACTGCAGAAGGACCGGAGGCTGCTGGCGCCCCGGCCCCTGGCCAATGCCGGGTTTGCAGGGTTTACTGGGTCTGGGCTGGTTCCGCTGGTTCCGCCAGCCCTTCCCCTCGGCCCTGGGAAACCGCCTGTATCCCACCTTTGCATCTGCAGGGCCCGGCGTGGCTGACCACAGGCCCTGTCCATGGGGGCGTGGACCCCACCTGCCGGCTGAGCCCTGAGCTCCGGTTTCCGGGGACGCAGAGCCATGACTGCCCAGCTGAGCCAGGCTCGGCGCCCGGGCTGCAGACGTGGCAGACGTGGCGTCTCCGTGGGCCACGGGCAGGGGTGGGGTGATCTGCCACGGAAGCGGGGGGTCAGGATGCTCCCAGCTTTAGGGACAGAGCTACTGACCGTGGGGTCCTGGGAAGGTTTGGGTTGCGGTCAGGACTAGGCTCGACCTGAGGTCAGAGGTGCTCTAACACGCAGTGGGTCGGACGCCGGCTGGAGGGCAGGAGTGGGAGGGGCCAGGCCGGGAGTTCCCAGAAGAGGCAGGTCCCTGGGAGCAGCCAGAGCGTGGGACCTGGGGTCATGGGCCTGGGGTCTGGGGGCCTGGGGTCAGGGGGCCTGGGGTCAGGGGGGCTGGGGTC